>ONZH01027915.1:0-42988 GCA_900303285.1 Rhinella marina | reverse complement strand
ATAGAGATTAATATTGGTTCTTTGTCTCTAAAGCACTTCAGGAAATCTGAATCCCTCTACATCCCAGGAACATGAGCATGACCGCTCGGATGCCTTACAAGAACCAGCAATTGAACCAGCAGAAGCACCCAACATGTCAACAATACGGTCTAGAAGAAGACGACAACAAGATGACACCTATCCCTTAGCAGGGCAATTATCTAGTCTTCTAGATGAACGTCGGCTTCTTGTAGAAGATGGCAATTACCATTTTGCTATGTATGTATTTAGTGTACTGAAAAATATGCCCAAACCAAAAGTGTCTGCATGTCGAAATGAAATTTGGAAAACTCTACAGAAATACTCTGATGGCACAGATTCCCAAGAGCCTCAACTATCACAAACAATACACACAAACACAATGGCACCAACAGGTATTAGCTCTTCTGGACCCATACCTTACTTCCCTGTCCAACCACATATATATCAGCCAACATACACTTCTGTCCCTAACACTCAAATTCAATATCAAAAAATTAATCCACCAAAACAAGCACCACCATACCAAACATATGCTCCCTCCTATCACAATCCCCAGTTCCCTAATCAAATGCCTCATGTCCAACCACATTACTCTGGCCAAATCCCAAATAACATGCAAGCAACCACAAATCCTTACCATCAAACATCTAACCAAACATATGTCAATCCTCCCCAATTAGAACACGTTTTCACGGTTTCATCCCAACCCACATCTGCTCCAAGTTCACAACAGTGGAGAGATGTTCCAAATCCTGAAGTTAGACCTTCTTCAAATATGTCTGCATCTGGGGCCTCGCATTCCAGCCACTGCTCTGGAACCCCATCTGCAGCCGCCACTCCTGAACCAGATTTTGGTAACTTTTCCGATTAAACACACATATAATGTCTTTCACCGGTTTGAAAAATAGCTAAGAGCAATGCCATACAGAACATAGCATACACATTCCAGACATACCTGTGTGCACTTTGTTAGGATATTACATGTAGATGAACAAGATGCCCCCATCCCCAAACATCAATCAACGTAGACCCACCCACATTTGTCCGGATACATCTAGAATAAAAATAGAAGAGACATATTAATAAAAATAGAAGAGACACATCAAAATAGAAGAAACATATATCTATTACAGCACTCATATTCCCACTTACCTTTCCCAACTACGCACATCCCACACATCTGAAAAAGCAGTTTAATATACACAATCACAAACAAACAGAACACTTGCATCCTCAGTCACTTGCATCCTCAGATACTTGCATCCATAAGTACATACTCACCATTGGATAATTTCCTCTGGACAACTCCTTCAGAATAGGATAACCACTCTATAAGTCTATTTTAGGATCGTCAAACATAGACAGAAAGGAAGTGTAAATAATGAACCACCGGATTCAAACAATACGGCATACACAAGCAGCATTTTCTCTGATGTATCTGCATTCATTATAATCAGTTATATATTATAATTACACATGCCTATATCTCTTTTTATAACAAAAGGAAAATTGCAATCCACAGGGCTTTTCAGGTTCACTATAAACCTGGTGCCTATAATAAAATCCCCTCCCCCTGGAGAAATAGGAGGGGTTCAATTTTAGATACTATAAATGTGCCAGATAACGAAAGAGAATCCACAGATCACTGAGGAAGGGGCAAGGATAGCCCTGAAACGCGTCTGATTTAGAGATCATTACCCTGTGGATTGCAAATCATGGCACAACAAAAAAGCAGTTACAAGAACCGAGTGATACATCATATCTAAACGACACATTGTATCCAGTAAATCCAGCAGAGAGACTAACCAATACGAACAGCTGGAGCAGCGTTTGAATCCACCACTACAGCGCTGAAGCAAAGAGAAAACGCCTGGAGCGACTATCCAACCCAATTCATCAGCATAGCGCTCACCAGGACAGCACTCAACGGGAAGAAACGGCCATAGCAGAAACCTGATTCTGGCACGCTCCCCAGACTTCAACAGCGCGCCAACTTGCTTACACGCCGGATGGCTACCCACGTGGGACGCCACAAGGGAGAGCCGGGCACAGGCTGGACCTATACAGAGCGGAATCTTTACAGCACAACGCTAGCGTGGAAAACAGACCTCTATAGGAGGGTAACGTATTGAACCCCTTCTTCCACAAAACGATATCTTTGACTGATACTCTTTTTATACCTTTGATGCATACTCAAACAGCATAAATTATATACAACCTGATGGTTGTATATATATAATGTATATATAATGTGTTGGAACATTGCCAACCCCATTAAGGGACAAATAACGTTGCTGCTGTATAGAGACTCATACATATACTTTTATAAACTTTTATATATATACATCTCTATCTTATCCTATTTTTTTATTTTTTATTTTTTTATTGTATTTTTTATTTTATTGAATTTTTTATTATATGTACCAGCGCTGGGGGTATTATTCGATGTTATTTGATATTATCTGATACTGCACTGATTAATAACTGATTAATAAATGTTATAATTATTTACCCAAATCACATAGTACCTCCATATATCTAAATTACACAATAGGCCTCTTTAATGTCTTTTTAACACCTTTTTAACACCTTAATATTTCTATATATACAGGTAAATATAATCACAACAAAATACACAAAAACAAATGTAAAGTGAGTGCTCATCACACATCTACCTCATCTATACAGAACCTATTTTAGGCTAAGGGTATAGCCCAGTGATTAGAAGCACCACACTAAGCATTATTCACAAACTGGTGAGCCACTACTCACATTCACATGTAGATGAACAAACCTTTTTTTCAACAGGAAAACACCTCAAAAGTGGGCAGCTGTGCTGCTGATGAAAATATGACTGCAGAGGAAAGGGCTGCTTTAGCTGTTCACGTTTTGATAGTTCGTAGATCGAAAAAATTTGGACAAAAACACTGTTGATAAAGATGTTTGGAAATTCAATTTCAGCTGACCACTTGTGAGCTGGTTTTAGGTGTAAAAAAAAAAGGGGTGGAGCAAAAAAATGTAAGCCATACACATAGTATACACAGATATGTCTGGGATTTGTATATAATCTTCAATGTGGCAAGTGCTGTTAGTTACTGATTTGACGAACAGGCTGAAAGACTACCTTTAAAATGTTGTGCTCTACAGAGTTGAATCCTCATTTTTGTGTTATGTTTCTGGACCTTTTGTTGTTATATGAAAACAATGTTCAGTTTGGATCCTCAGGAGAGGCTACCAATATGCTACATGTTAAACCAAACATATTGTAGAAGGTTGCATTGTAAGTTATGACAAATCATAACCTGATTTAAAGGGAACCTGTCAGCTCTGAAACACCTTTCAAACTACAGTAAGTGGTGTATAGTGTAAGTGACATAGAGTCCAGTTATGTAATTTTTATCTTCATACTCCCTTTCAGTCTGACTTTGTGCTCCCACAAACCTGCAGTAAAATGCACTCATTGGACTCCGGTGCTCACTCGCATAATGGAGAGGACTCAAAGAAGAGTCCTGCCAATGTATTTTACTGCAGGTTTGTGGGAGCACAGCATCAGAATGGAAGTGATTATGAATCGAAAAATTACATATTTGGATTCAGCATCCCTTAACACTATACAACGCTTACTCTACTTCAAGGGGTGTTTCGGAGCTCATAGGTTCTCTTTAAAGACCAAGCCTTATTTTGTAGATGTTAATTTTCCTAACGTTTAAAAATATGTACGTTGTTAAATATATAGGATCAATGATAATGATATTTTGCAAAATATCATATACTTCCTATAATCGTCCTTAAATACTGGACATTTATGTGTACAATGTCCCATTAGAAGCCTGGACAACGCTACTCTCTCTTCTGTTTACTTAACACAGTGTTTAGGAAGTCTCCACTGTTATGTCAACAGAATACAGCGGAGCGTTGATGAAGCCTTGAAAGGGAACCTGTCATCAACGTTATGCTGCCCATACTAATGACAGACAAAACAGACAGGTGAGTTGATTTCAGCGGTCTGTCATTCCTAAGTTAAAAGTAAATAGTTGTCTTGAATCAACATTACAATCAACGTGGCCTGGCCCTGGTAAAGAGTCCAGCCCACCTGAGAAGAGTCCAGGTTATTCATGAATCCCTGATCCCCCCCTGCCTACCTGCGGCTGATTGACAGTCTTCTACCTAGTTTTCCCCCTTCCTCTATAGGAGAGAACTGTCAATCATCAGCAGGTGGGCAGGGAGAGCAGGATATTATGAATAACCATGACTCTTCTCAGGTAGATTTGACTTTTTTCAAGGCCAGAGTGGCAATGATTATCATGCTGGTTCTTGGCAACCACTTACTTTTAACTGATGAGTGACACACCTCTGAAATCAGTGTATTGGTCAATACTTACAGACTAGCTACACCTTTGGGGTTATTTATTTCAGATTATTGCCTTAGACTTCTTGTAAAAAAAACCCATTATTTAAATAGGTCTTTATTAACCATATAGAATGCTTTTTGTGGACAGAGCTTGACATGCTCTATAGAAAATATAATGATTATACTAAAAAAAGGTAAATGCACTCCAAATGACTACAAAGGTGAAGATATCCATTAATGATATCAATAAGGATAGCATAATTAGGATGACACGTTCCATATATAAAGCAAAGTATATAATAATGTATAATGTATGTGGATGCTGTTACATACATGTCACAAGAGGTGACTGGTCCAGCTTAAAGTACCTTAAATGTTTTTGCCATTAGGAAGACAATTTAAAATGGGACAAATATCACATCGTTTGTATGTTCACAATGTTGGATCCTGAATTATGCAACTTTGTTGTGGCCCAAAATACTTCTTTGGACTAAAAAGTGTAATGTGATGGAACATATGTTTTGGACCAATAATAAAACTGTCAAAGAAAAACAGATTTAATCCAATTTTTAATTAGATGTGTTCCAACTGCCATGACAACATCCCTTGCTCTGACATGAAATAATTACAAAATGAATCCCTAACCGATTGTGCCCTTCTTGTGGAATGATATGGGTGATGGCTAAAGCTTTGCATGGGAATGTGGACATTTTCAGGTTCCTGAATACCATCTTGTGATCTAATAAAATTATGTAATACACATGCACATTTCACAATAAGTTCAGCACATTCTATGTGAACATTTAGAGGGGTGTGGAAAACACACCATTTGGCAACCAATATTCCAAACGCACATTCAGCTACCCGCCATGCTCTTGACAAACGATAATTAAATACTTTTTGGAACACTTAAATGGCGGTGTGGATATGGCCATAAAATATGAGGTGACAATGCAAATGCCTCATCACCTACAAATACATAAGGCATGGGTTCTGTAGTTCCAGGAAGAGGTAGATCATTAGGGATATTTAGGGTACCCGCTTGCAGTCTTCGTCCAAAAGCAGAGTTCCGGAGAATGTTGGAATCACTACTGCTACCATATGCACCCACTTCAATTATCCTAAAACAATAGTCACTGTCTACTAAAGCCAAGAGTACAATAGAAAAGAATTTCTTAAAATTAATAAAACGAGAACCACTCAAAGGAGGCTTTTGAAGACGGATATGTTTTCCGTCTAACGCACCAATACAATTCGGAAAATTGGTCTGATTCGCAAAACCATTTGCAATTTCAAGCCACACGTCTTCTGTTGGCTCAGACATGACAATATGCTTAAGATGCATCCATATGGCAGCACAGGTTTCCTTTACAATGACTCTGATGGTTGATTTTCCACAAAGATACTTATAATGCAATGAAGCAAAGCTCATTCCACTTGCTAGATACCTTGAAGACAAAACCGTTGAAATAGTAAAAATACAAAACAGCTAGTTCTCAGTATGATAATTCATTGGATATAATATGTACCTTAATGTTATACTAAGCCTTTCTTCAGGGGAAATAGGCTGACGCATATTTGTAACTTGACGAGTCAAATCAACCACAACAATGGAAAGCAAATTGTCAAAACAAGAGATTGACATGCGATAGTAATTTGCAAATTTCTCTGGATAGCGCCTCAAATCAGAAAATAAAAGTTCAAAGTGTCCCTTGGTTAATCTTTGATAATTTAAAGGATGCACCCATGTGCGGCCTTTTAACATACGGCGCCGCATTTGCCTACGATAATTGAGTAATTCAAATCCCAAAATTGAATAGATTAGTGTCTCAGCTTCCATTTTTTAACAGAACTTAAGCAAAATTGAACCTACAAACAAATGGCAAAGCAGGAGACACGCTTGTATTGAACATTACAGGCCTTAAATAGGGGGCCTGAAGTTAAAGTCGCGCGACAAATGTCGCAGTAATGTCGCATACACACTTTGCGCGACTTTGACTCTCATATCAGTTGCAGTAATAATTTTGTCGCGCGACTTTGGTGCGACACATGTCGCCGTGTAGCCCTAGCCTAACACCTCACAGAGGTCAGACATCAATGCCCATTCGTCTCTTGTGAAGAGCGGAAGCTGACTAGAAAGGCGCCGACCGTGTTGTAGCTGGTATTCTACTACTGCTCTCTGCTGCTCACAAAGCCTGCTCAACATGTGGAAGGTGGAATTCCATCGCGTGCTCAGGTCGCACAGCAGTCGGTGAGCCGGCAACCGCAAGCGCTGCTGCAGCGTTGCCAGGCTGACTGAAGCTGTCGGTGACTTGCGGAAATGGGCACACAGGCGACGCACCTACACCAGTAGCTAAGGCAATTTGGGGTAGGTTTTCAGAAACCGCTGAACCACTAAGTTGAATACATGGGCCAGGCATGGTATGTGTGGGAGGTTGGCCAGCTCCAAAGCTGCTACCAAGTTGCGGCCATTATCAGATATAACCATGCCTGGCTGTATGTTGACTGGCGAGAGCCACAGCTCAGCTTGTTCCCTTATGACATGCCATAGCTCTGCAGCGGTGTGCTGTTTGTCACCCAGGCAAATAAGCTTCAGCACGGCCTGTTGCAGCTTACTGACTGCTATGCTACACTGCTTCCAGCTACTAACAGAAGTCTGGGTGGTGCTGCAAGATGGCAATGGAGGATGAGGTGGAGGAAGAAAAGGAGGGGTTGCAGCCGCTACTGTAGGTGGCAGCGGAAATCCGGATGGAAGTAGGGCCCGCAATCCTTGGCGTGGGTAGCACCTGTGCCATCCCAGGGTACGACTCGCTACCAGCCTCCACAACGTTCACCCAGTGTGCTGTCAGGGAAATTTAGCGTCCCTGGCCACAAATGCTTGTCCATGTGTCAGTTGTTAAGTGGACCTTGCCAGTAACTGCATTGGTCAGGGCACGGGTTATGTTTCTGGACACATGCTGGTGTAAGGCAGGGATGGCACACCGGGAAAAATAGTGGCGGCTGGAGACTGCGTAACGAGGGACAGCAGCCTCCACCAGCCTAAACGACAACATTTCCAGGGCCAGCAACTTGGAAAGTTGCGTGTTTAGAGCTATGGCCTGTGGGTGGGTGGCAGGGTATGTGCGCTTGTGTTCAAATGCCTGTGGTAAGGACATTTGAATGCTGTGCTGGGACATTGAAGTGGACGTGCTGGCTGATGTTTCCTGCGAAGGTCCAGGTGCAGGGCGGGAGGCATCTGGGCCTGCATCTTGGACAGCACGTAACAGAGGGGAAGAGGAGGTAGTGGTGTGACCTGCAGACACAGATCGTGGACCCAGGCGTTCAGCCCACCTTTTAGGGTGCTTTGCTGCCATGTTGCGGGTCATGCTGGTGGTGGTCAGGTTGCTGGTGTTTACGCCCCTGCTCATCTTGGTACGGCACAGGTTACAAATTACAATACGTTTATCGTCAGCACTTTCCTAAAAAAAAAAACGCCCGATTGCGTAACACCTAACCCTTGGCAAGGGAGCTTGCCACAAGGGGCTGCTCCGGGGAACAGTTGCGGGCCTGGTTGTTGTGGCCTGCCTTCTCTCTTTTGCCACCTCACTGCCTCTTCCAGCCTGTTGCGCTGTTGCGGATCCCTTCCCCGCTGAAGCGAACCAATTCAATTGAATTGGTGAGCCATGGTGTCATGGCAACATACATGTTTGTGTGGTATTGGTGTATGGTAATGTAATGTAACTTACCTGGCCAGATAAAATGGCATCCTCCAAGAAACTTCTGAAAGGAGCAGGAGACCACACACGAGAAGGATTTGATTGGAGAAGATCCAACAGCCTCGGCAGAAGACACCTATAAAAGAAAAGAAAAACCGTTAGATGCGCATTCCCGTAAGTAACAGGATCAAGAACACCCTCCCTCCCGCCCTTGATATAATATGTCGTGATGCTATGTTTGGGGGGTTAAGTCACTCAAAATTCAGTGGACTATTGTTAATTTAAGTCATTAATTTTATTCTAATTAATATATTTAGTATGGATATTGGGTATTGTTAAGGATAACAAAATAGCATTGTGGCCTAAACCACTATAATTCAATAAAAAAGTTTGTAACATTAAAAATAAGTTTGTTTATTGAGTCAGGTCTATGATTTATAAATATAATGAATATTACACTATATGGCACCATGTACTGCTGTCCTCGCTCGGCTTGCCACCTTCCCAGGTTGGGTCAGCTATTTCATCGTCCACCACCTCCTCTTCCACATCCTCACTCTGATCCTCCGCCTGACATGGTGAACTAACAAGAACCTGACTTAACTGCATCTCATCCTCATCCACAACCTCTTGAGACACTAATTGCCCTTTATTGGCAACTGTGTCTCATCATCATCATGCACCTCGTGAGACGCTAGTTGCCGGTCCCCACCGTCATCTTCTTCAGACTGTGTTTGCTCAATAGGTTGGGAATCAGGGCACAATATCTCCTCATGTCCCACTTCAAGCGGCCTTGGCGAGAGGCCCAAGCCAAGGAACGGTGATGAAAAAAGCTCCTCGGAATATCCTAATGTGGGATTATTTCTTTGTTCAGACTCTGCATGGTGGGAGGAAGGAGGATCAGGGTGAGGATGCGGTTGCCCAGACTCTTGGCTACTGAGACTGGACTTTGTGGAAGAGAGGGTGGTGCTTAAAGGGGTATTCTTATCTTGGACAATGGGGGCATATCGCTAGGATATGCCCCCATTGTCCTATAGGTGCGGGTCCCGCCGCTGGGACCCGCACCTATATCGAGAACGGGGCCCCCGAAGTGAAGAAGTGCGCACCACGCAAGCGCGGCCCGCTCTCCATTCACTTCTATGGGGCCGCCGCAAATAGCCGAGCGCTGGCTCGGCTATCTCCGTCAGCTCCATAGAAATGAATGGGAACGCACTGCGCATGCACGGCCACCGCTCCCATTCATTTCTATGGAGCCGACGGAGATAGCCGAGCCAGCGCTCGGCTATTTCCGGCGGCCCCATAGAAGTGAATGGATAGCGGGCCGCGCTTGCGCGGTGCGCACTTCTTCACTTTGGGGCCCCGTTCTCGTTATAGGTGCGGGTCCCAGCGGCGGGACCCGCACCTATAGGACAATGGGGGCATATCCTAGCAATATGCCCCCATTGTCCAAGATGAGAATACCCCTTTAACCGACTGGAAGCATTATCAGCTGAAATCCAACCCACTACCTGCGCCGCCCTGCAAACTGTGACATGAAGCTAGGAATTGTGGATGACTCTGTCTCTTGGGCTCTGCCAGCAGGCACAGTTTCACCACGCCCTGAGCCTTCGCCTCTGTGTTCACCATCAGCAGCATGTTCACTTCCTCCTCCCTTTCTGCTCGCCTTGCTCATATTGTATAGTATATATGCAACTTGGTCACAACTACAGTAGTGCAGATCTTTATTAACTGTATGATCAGAAAAATTTAAACGAATGTCCAATATTCTGAATGCGCAAACGTTATAGAGCAGCCACAAATGAGGAACTGCGGCCTAAATTAACGGTATTAAATGTAACAACGGATGTCAGCTATTGAACGGTTGTAATACGCTGTGCACCTAGCGTTACTGACAGGGCACACTTGGGTTCTTTTTGCCACCCAAAAAAAAATGCAGAAGGATTTAACAATGGACTTTTGTGTCTTTTGAACAATGATACTAACCCTGCCTATAGAATTTCTATCCCTACACAATTCCCTCCTTGCGCAAATGTTATACAGCAAGACGCAAAAGAAGTACTGCGGGCTTAACAGCAGTATGTCAGGTATATAGTATACAGAGAGTATCCTACAGCATGCAGCAGCAGCAGCACATGTGGCATTAATGGCAGGCCACCTAATGCTATTTTCACCACCTTTAAACACCCCAAAAATAATAAAATATTGCTTTGTGCCAGATATAATAGCCCTTAAAAGGGCTTTTGGGTCTTTTTTGAGCGATTTCTATCCCTGCCTAGCGTGCTTCTCTCCCTACACTGTCTGTCCCTGCTTGAAGCAGCTGTCCCTGGCCCGATATGTGCCGGTCACATGTCATCGGGTGCTTTATAGCACCCGATGACGCGTTCCCGGCCATCCAATCAGTGTAATGCCAGTAGCCAACATGGCTACTGGCATTACAGTGAATGCCAGTACCTCTGCGCGCTAATTGGCTAATTAACGTGCGGGGAGGTGACTCGAGCAATGCGCTCGAGCACACGCAGTATTCGGCCGAATACCGCGTGGTCACCGCCATGTTCGGCCGAATAGTGTATTTGGCTGAACATGTTCGCTCAACACTATTTACCACCACATATGGGGTCTTGCCGTATTCAGGAGAATATGGGTAACAAATTATGGGGTGCTTTTTCTCCTGTTACCCCTTGTGAAAATGAAAAATTTGAGGCTAAAGCAACATTTTATTGTAAGAAATTAAACTTTTCATTTTCACTGCCAAGTGTTTCCAAATTTCACCAAACGATTATAGGGTCAAAGTGCTTATTACACCCCTTAATAAATTCTTTGAGGGGTATAGTTTCCAAAATGGAGTCACTTTTTGAGGGGTTTCACTGTAGGGGTACTTCAGGGTCTCTTCAAAAACAAAATGGTGCAAAAAAACCATTCTAGCAAACTCTGCCTCTAAAAACCATATGGCACTCCTTTCCTTCTGACCACTGCCATGTGTTCCAACAGCAGTTTACTACCACATATGTGGTATTTCTGTAAACTGCAGAATCACTGTAATGCATATTGAGGTTTATTTTGCTTGTTGCAAGAATAAAATGTTTAACATGAAAAATCAGCAAATAAAATGAAATTTTGAAATTTCACCTCCATTTTCCTTTAATTCTTTTTGAACACCGAAAGAGTTAATAAAGATTGTAACATCAGTTTAGAATAATTTGAGGGGTGTAGTTTCTAAAATGGGGTTATTTATGGGTGGTTTCCATTATGTAAGCCCCTCAAAATCACTTACTATAACTGAATTGGCGCTTAAAAAAATGGTTTGGGAAATTTTCTTGAAAATTTGAAAAATTGCTTCTAAAATTCTAAGCCTAAAAAAACATCCTAAAAAAATAAAATGACATTTACAAAATTATGCCAACATAAAGTAGACATATGGGAAATGATGACTGATAACTATTTTATAAGGCATTACTGTCTTAAAAGTTGTGAATATTTCCAAATATTTGGTTAATTTGGGATTTTTTAATAAATAAATGGGAAATATATCGACTCAAATTTACCACTGTCATGAAGTACGATGTGTTACGAGAAAACAATCTCAGAATAGTTTGGATAAGTAAAAGGGTTCCAAAGTTATTACCACACAAAGTGATATGTCAGATTTGCAAAAAATAGCCCTGGCAAGAAGGTGAAAACTGTTCCGGGGTAGAAGGGGTTAATTTGCATTCTGTTACCTGCTGTCATGTTTACACTGCCACTAACTAACTAATTGAACTATTGAATTGTGGGATACGCCTTTACATTATGATTGGCGGAGTCCCAACCTCCAGGACCACCAGCTATGCATAAAATAAAATAACAATGTCCATTTGGCATTTCCCCTGCACTGCACCTGGGGGAGGGACAAGTGTTTTTTGGCATGCATCTGGCCATTTGCACAAGGGAGTCGAAGGGACTCCCTCCCTTCATCTCCACTGCATACTGCCACTCAGTGTAGGGGTGCTTGGTCTTCCTCATCGCCCTCTAGCTCCTCCTACTCCTCTCCTGTCACTTGGGCAGATAAACTACCCATTTCTTTATACATTGCTTGTGTGTTAATGTCCTTCTCCTCTTCCATCAGTTCAACCCCCACAGGGTTCAGGTGACCAAATTTATCAACATCTGGTCCAGGACATGAAGGAGTGGAATGACATAATTCATCCCAATGTCCTGGCGACTGACAAATAATATTGCCTCCTCAAAGAACCTGAGTAAACTTCATGTGTCATGCATGAAATGCTACTGACTAACACTGAAGTTACACAGGGGAGTGCTCCTGTCCACCTACATTATCAAGAAATCGTTCACAGCCTTTCTCTTCTCATATAGTCGGTCCAACATGTGGAGGGTGGAGTTCCAATTGATGAAAACATTGCATATGAAGCGATGTTGGGGAACACTATTTTGCCTTTGTAGCTCAAGGAAGACATGTTTTGCAGTGTAAGAGTGGCTGAAGTGCATGCACAGTTTCTTGGGCATTTTCAAGATGTCTTGCAGTTGGGTGGAATACTTCAGGAACTGCTTTACAACCAGATTAAAGAAGTGCTCCACAGAGGACGCATGGGTCAGCCCTTATTGACGCAGTGCCTACACAATGTTCTTCCCGTTATCAATGACTATGGTTCCGATCTTCAGTTGGCGAGGAGATTGCCAGGATTCAATTTCCTCTTGGAGGACGCAGAGCAGTTCCTCCCCGGTGTGACTTAGTTCGCCCAGGCAAACCAGGTGCAGAACAGCACTACACCTCCGTGCTCTGAATTGTGGCTGCAGTGGAGGCTGAGGACAAAGTTGAGGATGAGGAGACAGAGGAAGACATTGGCGCATGATTCACAGCTTGAGAATTTGGAGGTGGCAGTTCCGTCGCCTGGCCAAGTTGCTGGTGTGCCTGGGCAGGAACCATATTTACCCAGTGGGCCATAAAGGACATATACCGTATTGTCCTTTACCATTGTTACAGCTCCACACGTTAGTGCTACCAGACACCGACAGGCTCAAAGACTGGCCCACCTTCTGCTCAACATACATGTGCTGGGCTGATACGGACTTTTTGGAGAAGTTATGATGGCTTGGGACACTCTACCTTGGCTCAGCACAAGCGATCAGTTCTCTGAAAAGTGCAGAGTCAGCCACATAGAAAAGGGGACTGTTGTACGGACAACTTGGCCAGGAGCACATTCAGCTTCTGCGTCGTTGGATGTGTGCGTGCATACTGTTGTCTTTTTGCAATCACCTAGGTGATCGATTGCTTAGAAGTAGGAGGAGGAACATTAGGACCAGTAGATTATGGGAAGAAACACAGCTCCCTTCTGCAGGAGGTGGTGGAGCCTTGGCTAGGGGAGGTGACCATGAACTCAGTGGTCACTCTGGCTGAGCTCCAAGATCCTGTGTGCAGATGGGAGAAAATTCCAGAAGGTCAACCATCACTGCAGCATACCACCAATCTGGGCGTTATGGTAGAGTGGCCAGACAGAAGCCTCTTCTTGGTAAAAGACACATGAAAGTTTGCAAAAAAAATCATCTAAAGGATTCTCAGACTGTGAGAAATAAGATTCTCTGGTCTGATTAAGCCAAGATCAAACTTTTTGGCTTCAGTTTGAGCATCATGTTTGGAAGAAACCAGGCACTGCCCAATTCCATCCCTACACTAAAGCATGGTGGTGGCAGCTAGTTTTGAGCAAAGCATTTGAAGCAGAATTCGGTCTGAAGTTTAGGAAAATTTCAATTTGCAACAAAGCCGAATTTCCTCACGCTTCGTGGTAACAAATCAGGTTTTCCTAAAATGCACACGCTACAAAGTGAAAGTAAAAAGCCCGGAAACACGAATCACCCATAATATCGTGCAACCAGCCAGTCCGCAGGTAGCATCCCCTGTGATGTCACAACCCTAAAAAAGATTCATTCAGTGCCGTCTACGCCATTGTTCTGTGAGCTAAGCATAAGGAGAAATGCGACAAGCACTCATGCGATAATCAAGCAGTCATGTTTGATCCATCCACCATGTTCAGCGTCTGGCTGTAACCCTAATAATTTAAAAATGACCATTAGGCTCATAGTAGGGAAGGATCCTGGACCTAATTTTATTGCTTTGAGGAAAGCTTTCCCACGCCAATGCTGTGTACCATCTCTGGTACCATCACACAGGAGGACAGGAGCTGCTGCATACACGCTCCAGCTCTCTCGATCCCCACTGGAGGGATGTGGAGCACACCCAGATGACACCCAGCATCTGAAGGGTTAAAAGGGTTAAAAGGCATTACCGCTGGTCGCGGATATTAGTGCCGGGCGTCTGTTCTTTCAGACAGCAAATACACGGTGACCATGGCACCCACTGAAGGCGCCATTTTTAAATGCTGGCTAACATAAATTTACTGTCTGTAATGGTTAACTTCCAAGCCTTCACACTGAGATTGGGCCACCAAGTGGGAAGAATATTAATAAGCATTAAGCAGAGTGGCATGGGTATACTTGATTTATATTGATTCATTGCAAATTAATTCAGAATGAATCAAATTTCTTGGTGAACTTCGGTGAATCAGCCAAATCAGATTTTTCAAAACTCTGCTCATCTTTGGTGTCAGCATTATGCTGTGTGTTTATTTTTCAGTGGCTGAGACAGGAAGACTGTTCCATTCAGCTTTCCCTCAACTCTGACCAAATTACTGGCATATTCTTAATGAAAACCTGATCCACAGTGCTCTGGACCTCAGACTAGGCTGAAGGTTCACTTTCCAACAAAACAATGACCCTAAGCACACAGCCAAGACAACACAAGAGAGGCTTGGGGACAACTCTCCAGAGCACTCACTTGAACCCAATTGAACATCACTGGAGAGACCTAAAAATGGGTGTCCACCAAGGGTCTCCATCTAATCTGACAAACCCTGAGAGTATCTGCAGAGAAGAATGGCAGAAAATTCCCAAATCCAGATGTGCAAACCTTGTGGCCTTTTACCCAGGAAGTATGGGGGCTGTAATCGCTGCCAAAGGTGCTTCAACTAAGTACCGAGTAAAGGGTCTGAATACTTATGTCAATGCAAAATTTTAGTTTTTACAAACTAAATTGACAAAGATTTTGCTTTATCATTGTAGGGTATTGAATGCAGAATGATAGGTAAAAATGTAATTTTTTATTTTATTTTAGCAAAAGGCCACAATATAATAAAATGTGAAAAAAGTGAAAGGGTCTGAATACTTTTTGAATGTGTGCAATGGGTTTTTGTCCGACCAAACATATTTGTTGGGTAGCAGTCAGATTTCCGCCGGACCTCATTATAGTCTATGGGGCCAGCAGGCATTCTGGTAACATCCAGCAATGCCGAATTCAGAGAGCTCTGGCGGGCTGTTCTCTGCCAGAACAGCTTGCCGGAACTTTAAAACAGAAGTGTCAAAGCCTAAGCTTGATTTTCTTAAGTATTATTATTCACATATTATTATTTGCAACAGAAGCTCTAAAATAGCCCTGATCATGCCTTTTGTACTATACTTTGGTATAGTTCTATGATGCATCCACGGTGCTCTTCTACTGTAGACAGAGGCATAGTTCCTGGCCCCAAAATCTGTAACAGTGCCTCCACACAGTATTATGCCCCTAAATCCCCCACACATAGTATGATTCCCTTTTAGTGCCTCCCACAAAGTATGATGCCCCTTAGTATCCTCTCACAGTATGATGCCCCCAAGTGCCCCCCAAACAGTATGAAGCCCCCTTAAGTGTTCCCCACACAATATTATTCCTCCTTAGAGCTTTTCCACTATGAATAGAACAGATCACTTACTGCAGCTCTGCTTTGGTAATTGCTGTCCGCATTTCAGACATGACTATGACACTGAAACATGCCTGTCTGGGACAAACCACCAATGGCAGGTATCAGGAGGTAAAAAGAGGAGCAAGAAGCTGAAGTTCCCCTGCTTCATGATTGTCTTCATCTGTATCTTCATCCTGAGGCAGGGCTGGGATGACAGAAAGGCGAGGGTAGGTGCCCGACTAGGGCACTACCTCGCTATTCATAAAAAGGGGGTGCACTCATGGCCGCATTTGTGGTCGTTCAGCCTTATAGGCTTCAGGTCGCTAGGCCTGAATCCTATGAGGGAGTAGAATGGCTCAAGAGGTCGCAATGATGTCGCCATAACCTCCTGTGCTGGGTCTTGCGTAATCAAGCCATTGCGCGATATGAGGTGCAGGAGCAGGGATGTCATGTGGACTGCCTGCGCTGGGACATGGCAACACAGGTCACAGATCAGAAGAGGTCTGTGGCCTGCAGCGCAGATGGCACTAGGCAGGAAACAGCATTATATACTGGCACTAAGAGGGGCAGCATTATATACCGGCACTAAGGGGGGCAGCATTATATATTGGCACTAGGGGGGAGTATTATATACTGGCAGGGGCAGCATTACATACTGACATCTAGTGGTGAGCATTGTATACTGGCACCGGGGGGGGGGCAGCATTATATATTGGCACTAAGGGGAAGAAATTAGAGACTTTTTTTTAGTCCCTCATCCAATTGTCCCTATATTCCACTCACTGCCCAAAGTCCATAAGGAGGTATTCCCCCCTCCTGTGAGACCTATAGTTGCAGGTATAGGCTCCTTGAATGAAAGACTAGGTCAGTGGGTGGATGAGATATTCCAGCCCTTAATACTACAGGTCCCAGGTTATCTCCGAGACAGCCCCTTCAGGGCATTCAGTGGAAATCCAGCTTCTATTGGGTAAGGGCTTGTTCACATGACCGTATGTATTTTACAGATGCTCAAAAACGGATCCGCGAAAAATACGGATGACTTCCGTGTGCATTCCTTATTTTACGGAACATCCTGCCAATAATAGAACAGTCCTATCCTTGTCCGTAATGCGGACAATAATAGGACATGTTCTGTTTTTTGGCGGAACGGAAATACTGACATACGGAAATGGAATGCACACGGAGTACCTTCCGTTTTTTTTGCGGACCCATTGAAATGAATGGTTCCGCATACGGTCCACAAAAAAAACGGAACGGAAACAGAAAAAATATATGGTCGTGTGAACAAGCCCTAACTTGTGATGTTGCCTCTCTGTATTCCAGCATACCGCATGAAATGGCACTACAAGTTTTGTAGTTCATTACCTGAACAGTTACAGTTCTTACAATAATGAGGTAAAACAGTTTGTTTTGTTCTCTGTTAATTTTTTGCTAAAACACAATTATTTTGTTTTTGATAAAGAGTTCTTTTTACAAGGGCAGGGCGCATCTATGGGGGCCAAATTTTCACCTTCTCTAGCCAACCTTTGTGTGGCATGGTGGGAGGAGTCTTATATTTTTCAGAAAGTAATCCCTTCTCACCACACCTAATATAGTATGGCAGATTTATAGATGACCTCCTCATTATATAGGGGGGTCGCCAAGAAGACATCATTTCTTTTGGAACCTTTATCAACAACAATGATTGTAATTTGAGTTTTACTTTGAACTATGACACAACAAATATACATTTTTTGGATTTGTCACTTAATATATACAATCATGATATTGTTTTTGCCACTTATATTAAACCCACTACGGGTAATTCTTAACTACATGCGAAATCATGTCATCCACTACATATTATTATAAATATTCCGAGGGGTGAGTTTATAAGGTCTAGACGCAACTGTTCAGATGATGCGACCTTTCAGAGTGAATGTCAAATAATCCCTAGTCGTTTTTTGTCGAGAGAATATCCCACCTGGTCATTGGATCGAGGCATAAAATATGCCTCCCGAACTAGGAGAGACCTATTAGCTCCATCTTCTAGAAGTACACGTATGAATCAGCCTGAAAAGAAGGGTGTTGTCTTTTCTACAGTGTATAGCTTGGAATACAAACAGGTTGTTAACATCATAAACAAATATATTCCCATACTGTACCAAGATGATATTTTTTCAATAATCTTACAGGGGACATTAAATGTGTTGCCAAAAGGGACCCTACTGTAGGTTCTATACTTTCCCCTAGCTTGTTCCTCTTTGAAAAACCATCATGCACTTGGTTGGAATCGAAAGGATTCTATAGGTGTGGACACAAAATTTGCCGGTGTTGCAACTTTGTTGCAACAACAAAAACCTTTTCATCATATAAAACTAACATCAATTATAACATATCCTCTTGTATTAATTGCAACACGAAATATGTTGTGTACCTCATTTGCTTTGTAGATTCAGTACGTGGGATGCACTACAAATACCCTAAAACCGAGGATTCGAAAACACTTATCAGATGCAAACAATGAAAAGGCATTGAATGCCTCTGCAGTTTCCAGACACTTTTTTGATGTCCACAGGGGTGATTGATCTTCTTTCGCCTTCTGTGGAATTGAAAAGGTCTTTAAGCCACACAGAGGGGGTGATCAAAAGAGAAAATTACTGGCAAGGGAGACCTTTTGGATTTTTATGCTTGAAACTAGATTTCCAATTGGTTTACACAGGAGGCAGGATGTCATTTACTACTATTGATGTTATGAATTATATATATGTAAATTCCCCATTTTTATTTTCAGTATTTTTTGAATTGTGTTAAAAAATGCATCCTGTGTGTGTCTGAACAGTGTCCTATTCACTTGTGCTGATGAATTGCTAAAGCACATTCCATTCACAGGTGCCTGTTACCCTGGAGCTAATTCAACACCAGGTTCACTCCCACCTGTTGATGACGTGTCTTCTCTTGATAGGTAGATTTATTTTCCAACATGTATTTTAACTTCAGTTTTTCATGATTATGCCATTCTTTTGATAAAGGGACTGGGTGCCCGAAACGCATCTAGAAGGTGATGTTTTTTTATTGCTTGAGTGCTTTTACTAATAAAATGACCATTTTGGATTACGGCAGTGCTGGGTTTTTTTTTTTTTTTTTTCCACGTTGGCACTAAGGGGGAGCATTATATGCTCCTACTTGGGGGGCAGCATTATCTACTGGCACTGCAGGGGGATGGAGGATCATTATATATTGGTGTAATGGAGGGACATTATATAGAGGTACTACAGGGGGCATATATATTGGCACTATGGGGGGTGGAGGAGCAATTTATACTGGAATTATGGGGGAGCAATCTACTGTATATATATATATATATATATATATGCACCACAGGGGAGATATAACTGCAAGGGTGCATTACAGCTATAGGGGGCATTACAGGAGGGGCATTATACATATTGTGGGCACTATCGCTGTAGGTGCATTATTATTATTGATTACTCTTGGGGAGTATTATCACTATTGGGGGCATTTTTACTAATTAAGGCAAGGTGATGACAGATTTCCATGGAAACAGCAGATTTCAGCCCAGTTATAGCGACACTGGGTGATGTGAGGTTCCAGCACCAGCACAACAAAGCATAAGGGGCCATTCAGACAGCAAAAATGCTGATCCGCAATACCACGGATGCCATCCGGCATGTGTTCCACAATTTGCGGAACACACGGCCTGCTGCCCTGTTCAAAATGCCTATTCTTGTCCACTATCGCGGACAAGAATAGGACATGTTCTATATTTTCTTGCAGAGCCACGGCACGGAGCCTCAGCTCGGCAAGATCCCGTGCCGGCCATTGAAGTGAACAGGCCCAGGGCGTAGCTAAAGGCTCATGGGCCCTAGTGCAAGAGTTCAGCTTGGGCCCCATCCCCCTTTACTCAGCGCTGGTGCACCTAGCTTTTCTGCTGCCCGAGGCAAATATTGAACCGCCCCCCCAACCATGCCAAATTCTGAATCTAACCCCTTCCCTCCAGTGCTACTGTTAAAGGGGTTGTCCTCTTTTTACTACTGATGACCTATCCTCAGGATAGGTCATCAATATCAGATCGGCAGGGGTCCTCTGCCATCCCCGACGATCAGCTGTTTTAAGAGAGGGCAGCACTCATATGAGAGCTGCTTTCTCTGCTCTGTTCACTTGCTCGCCACAGCATTTGCAGTGATGAGCAGTAAACAGAGCAGAGAAGGCAGCGCTCGTACAAAAAAAAAAATTTGGAAAACATTACATACAGCGCTACAGAACATACAGGGTAATACAGCGCCACATATGTACCTCTTACATCCAGTGTCTTCTCTTCTCTGATGTAGACCTTCTGTTTCCTCAATTTTTCCTTTCAGACCAGACCGCCATGATTATTTCTTTCAGCCACATCTCGTCTCTGCAACAAACAGACATCTTACTTTCCTACTTTTCCATCATCCTCTCACCTTCTCAACACCCCATCCTGCCCCCCCCCAACACTGTGTCCACTGTGCTCCCCAATACTATCCTACAGAAACAGTCCCCCTGAAAATACTGTTACCACACAGATCCAACCCAATATCAGACCTTAGATAAGACTCCTATTAGATCTCCAGACTCCCATATCAGACCTCCAGACCCCCAATCAGATCCCCATTAGACCTCCAGACCCCAAATCAGATCCCCATTAGACCTCCAGACCCCCCAGTCAGACCTCTCAAACCCCACAGTTAGATTCTCCAGACCCCTCAGTTAGATTTATCCAGACTCCCCAGTGAGACCTCCAGAACCCCCAGTGAGACCTCCAGACCCCCCAGTGAGACCTACGGATTCCTCTAGTGAGACCTCCAGATCCCCCATTAGACCTCCAGACCCCACCCGTGAGACCTCCAAACCCCCCATTAGACCTCCAGACTCCACAAGTGAGCCCTTCAGACCCCCCATTAGACCTCCAGACCCCACCAGTGAGAGCCCCCCATTAGACCTCTAGACCACACAGCGAGTCCTTCAAAACCCCCCTATTAGACCCCCAGACCCCACAATTGAGTCCTTCATAACCCCCCATTAGACCTCCAGACCCCACCAGTGAGACCCCCCATTAGACCTCTAGATCGCACAAGTGAGTCCTTTCAGAACCCCCATTAGACCTCCAGACCCCACAATTGAGTCCTTCAGAACCCCGCCATTAGATCTCCAGACCCCACCAGTGAGACCCCCCATTAGACCTCTAAACCGCACAAGTGAGTCCTTCAGAACCACCCATTAGACCTCCAGACCCCACAATTGAGTGCTTCAGAACCCCCCATTAGACCTCCAGATCCCACCAGTGAGACCTCCCCATTAGACCTACAGACCACACAAGTGAGTCCTTCAGATCCCCCCATTAGACCTCCAGACCCACAATTGAGTCCTTCAGAACCCCCCATTAGACCTCCAGACACGACCAGTGAGACCCCCCCATTAGACCTCTAGACCGCACAAGTGAGTCCTCTAGAAACCCCCCCCCCATATAGACCTCCATATCAGACCTCAGATCAGACAGTGAAATAATAAATAAACTTACCTCTCCTGCTCCGCCACTCCTCTCCCTGTCCTGGCTGTCTCCTCTTCTCAGGGCCCGCGCTGCAGTCACCTGACTTCCTGCAGCATCAGGTCATAGTTCGCTCTATACGTCCTGACGCTGCAAGCAGCCAGGACAAGCAACGTGGGCCCTGAGAAGAGCGAGGAGGGGTAAGTACAGTACAGCACTCACAGCGCTTCACTCCCCCTCCTCCTGCAGCGCTTCACTCCCCCTCCTCCTGCAAGCTCACTAGTATTCCATTTATAAGATGCACTGTCTGCATCTTATAAAGTGAAAATGCATTGCAACTGTGACCGCGGCGACCCCTATAGTCACGCCAGTGAACGGGCCCGCACCCATTCCGCAATTTTGCGGAATAGGTGCGGACCCGTTCACACGGTTGTGTGAACGAGCCCTAAAACCACAAAGTGAACACCTGCCCGTCTGGGCTCTACCTAATACAACAGATGATTCCTCTCTCACCTACAGCATCCTGTTCACATCAGAGGAGATCAGGCTTTATATCAGCTCTCCAAGCATCTTTTCCCTTTCAGTCTAACAGCCCTCCTGGCTGTGACCACACAAAGCCTCTCAGGCTTCCTTCCCTCAGACTGACATTCCGAGATCTCTTTTATTCCCCACTGATGATCTCAGCACGCTTCATCTACACCTGGAGAATATCTGTAGTCGAAGAGTGTGGACTGGGAGGTTTCACGGCTAATCCTACCTCTCTGTCCAAATAAAATCCAGCCCATGAAATTTAACAAAACAGCTCCAGAAAACTATCTCTGCAAGTACAGCTTCCTGGACTTCATCTATGTCACCCAGCTGAGGAATCTGGATGAGATATACACACCTTCAACCCAGGGACGGACATACCGCCTGTGCAGCAGGTTCAGCTGCACAGGGGCACAGAGAGTGAGGGGGGCCCTTTCCAGGGGGGATTGGTGTGCCCTGATTAGGACTTACTGTGAATCTGCAGCCGTTCTGCCTATACTCTAAAGCTGAAGGATCTGCGATGACATCATAGTCGTGATCTTTTCAACACTCAAAGTGGTGGTAGGACTTGTGATGAGGTCACCATCATGTGACCAGTGCAGAACAAGCCAGCGCTCAGCTGATGCCATGGAGTAAATGTAAGTGCCAGAGAACTGCTGGGAGATGTGATTCTCCCCATTATACCTCCTTCCTGCTTAGTGGGGGGAAATATGTAATTTAACTGGGACTTTATATTAGAGGGGCTGAGAGGAGGGGTGTTAGTTACATGGGACTGTATGTTACAGAAGCTTGGGGGGAGATGACTGGTGTTATTTACATGGGACTGGATATTATAGAGGGCTGGAGGGTAAGGAGTGATGTTATTTACAAGGGACTGGATATTGTAGCGGATAGGAGGGTAAGGAGTGATGTTATTTACATGGCCCTGGATATTAAAGAGTACTGGAGAGTAAGGAGTGATGTTATTTACATAAGACTATGTGTTGAAGGGAGATGGAGGAGAGGGTTTAAGTTATTTACATGGGACTGTATCATATAGAAGATTGGTGGAGAGGACTGGTGTTTTTTACATGGGACTGCATGGTATAAAAGACTGAAGGGAGAGATGTTATTTACATGGGACTGCATGGTATGGAAGACTGTAAGGAAGAGAGGTTATTTACATGGGACTGCATGGTATAGAAGACTGGAGAGAGAGGACAAGCATTATAATTTATGGGGACACCATAGAGAATATTATAACTCTAGGGGGTACAGCAGGAGGCATTATAATTACAGGGGTCACTGCAGGGAACATAAATACTGTAATACTGTGGGCAGTGGTGGAGGAGCATTACTAGTGAGGGCTCTATAGGAGTGCTTTATAGATTGGCCTTATTTCTATTAGAGGTGCCCTAAAGGGGGTTCTTATTAGTACTGAGGGCACTGTAGGGAGCCTTATTACCACTGGGCCTACTATGGGGAGGGGGGACTTCTGCCTAGCAGTGAGCCGCCGGCACTAATGTACAGTTTTTCACGCCGCCCTAGCTTGTAAAGCCGCCCATCAGTGCCGGTGATGTCTCCGCTTAGCTGTGTAAAAATGTAAACAAAACAGCCCTTGCCCTTTGCTTTACAGCGCAGGGCAAGGGAAAGCATAAGAGCATAAGATATCAGAGGGGCTGAGTAGGGAGAGAAGGGGTTATGTCTTGGGGGGGGGGCAGGTACATTCCTTGCAAAGGGGCCCTCTGTGTTGACCCCTGAGGCTTGGTAGCATATAAGCATTAATTACATTATCCATTCATCTACAGGATAAGTTGTGTACTGAAGCTATTTAATTACTTGATTACTTTTTTTGAAGCAATTTTGGTTAAACCATGATTTATGGATACTGAAATTATGTACTGACACCTACAGTATAAAACACAGGACAGTGTAAGTGGTTAAAAGCTGTAAAAGCATGAGTACTGCCTCTTGTATGCCTGCCCTCTTACTCTTTGCACCATCCTCCTTGCTTGTTAACAGAAGTTGAGGAGATAAAGCAAACCTGTTCCTAGCAGCTCTAGATGACATTACAATGGAGAGTGAATTCAAATTTTTTGAGCAAGTGAAAACAGTGCTTGACGCAGCCAAGAACATCCCAAAGGAGGATTTGCTTTTCACATATAATGGAGTGATATATCCAACATCAACTTGTGATGTTGATACATTTAAAACTATTGAAACATTTGAAGCACGTGAAGAGGATTTGATGATGGTGGCATATCCCAAATGCGGTAAGTTCTAAGCAGAGTTGTAGTGGAGGCTCCATGAGATCACTATGTACCTTTTAGCAGAGGAAATTATATTGTTTATTATATTACCTCAGTTAGGTTGACCGTTTTGATATCTGTTCAGTCTTTTATAGTCCATACACAGTATGCTCCTAACCAATTGAAAGGATTTTTTTTTTTTTGGACAAATCTTACTATATAACCGAAAAGTTTTATAACTTTCTAATATACTTTGTGTTTCAATTCTTCACCATCTACAAATTCTACTTGTTAGCTGTCATTGAGCGAGAAATTTTTGTTGACATGTAGAGACTGCAAACCTGAATATATAACTAGTTCTGCTACCAGCTGATATATTGATAGAATTGTATCCAATCTATAGAATGCTCTGTGACCTTGCTATCAGTGAGGATTTGTGCACCTGGGGCAGCTGCTGATGCTTTTACGCTATGTTTACAAGGCGTCTTTTGCCACAGGTAGTTTGGCATGGATTCCAGTATAAATCCGCAACAGGGCCAAGAAAGTACATGTTCTTTCGTGGCTCAGTGTTCAGCAGACACTATTGGAAGCTGCAGCAGGTGTCAGAGAAATTTAAAGTGAGAAACTGTGGTGGTTTCTGCTGCCGAATATGAGGTGGAGTTTGCAGAGGCAAAATCCATTTGTTTTTTAATGCATGGAATAACAATTTGCAGTAATTGTGTAAAGATAATCTATCTGATATTTGTCATATAAATTATAGGATCCAACTGGACTTCTTCACTGTTATACAGCCTGTTACGAGCTGCTTACAACAAAGAACCATCATCCATTGTTCCATTGCTTGAATTTAAAGTTCCTAATAAATTTGAGGTATGTGAAAACTGAGTTATTGGAGGAACAGTCCATGTAAATTTAATGAGGTTGTGAAAGATTGTAATCTATAGGAAATATTTTATTTTACTGTCTGGTATTCCATAATATAGGAAAGACAACAGTGCATGTGAAGTAAACAGTGCTGAAGGCAACATCTTTCAAAACTATAAGATTCTGGTCATGTGAGGAGGAGGTGGTGGTGGTGAAAAATAACGTTTGCAATTAGAGATAGTGAATCGAAGTTGACAAAGTGGAATTACATTTATCCAGAAGTCAGATTTCCTCGCGCTTCGTGGTAACAAATCATATTTTTTCTAAAATGGCTGCTGCACATTAGAAAGATGAAGTAAGAAGCACGGGAACGAGGGATCACCCATAATGCCATGCAGTCAATCTGCAGACAGCCAGCCCCTGTGATGTCACAGCCCTCTAAAAAGTCTCCTCCTGCCCGGTCTCCACCATTTTACAGTGAACTTAGTGCAGGTGTTACAGGCACTAGGGACAGTCTTTATGAAAGCCTTTATTCACCAAATATTACTACTGAGCAGTTCAGGACAGATTATTGATAGTGTAGGGATATAATAGGGAGGCATTATCCACACTATAGGGAAGGAGCAGGGGATAGCTGAACAGTGTAAAGCTTAGCTAATATGAGCTATTCTATTACATCTTGCTGCACTAATTGGGGATACAAAGTGTTCTAATACTACAGATTTTCGGTTGTTTGCATTCTTTCATATAAAAGTAATTCCAGTAATCCTTGATTCTTTTCTTGGGGAGAAACAGTGGTCTGATACTACAGAATTGGGGGGGGGGGGGTGTCACGTTCTTTTATATATCATTCAATCTGTTAATCCTTGATTGTCTAATTGGGGAGAAATTGCGGCTTGATACAACAGATTTTAGGGTCTTTGCGTTCTTTTATATGTAATTCAATCCATTAATACTCAATTGTCTAATTGAAGTGAAATTGCGGCCTGATAATACACATTTTAGGGGTCTCAAATTCTTTTATACATGAATATATCCGTTAATCCCTAATTGTGGAGTTGAGGTGAAATTGTGGTCTGATACTACAAGTTTTGGGGGGGGTGTATGATTTTTTTTTAATATATTGTAAGGGATCGTATCCTCTCAGGGGGTCGACATCACACAATATCTTCAAAACACAGGGATTTTTAGGTCCAACTCAGTTTTATTGGCACCAGCACACCAAAACAAATCATAAAAACAACACCTGCCCGGCTGGGCTCTGACTAAACATGGTTCAGCTAACTCACCTAAATACAAACGCTGTTCACACACAGCTTTTAAGTGCGGCTTCCTCAGCCGTTCAGTCCAGCAGCCTCCTGGCTATGACTCCAACCATATCCTTTGGGGGGAGATGGTCCAATAGTCCTCCCGACTATGACCGTGTTACCCTCTTCTCCTAGGGTCACTGGGCCCCCCAAACTTCCAGGCTACACTGAGCCTTGTGGCCCCTCAGCCCTCGTGGCTAAGACCACACAGAGCCACTTCATGCTCTAACCTCTCAGGCCTCCTCAGCCTTTCTCTCTCCCAGGCTTCCTCAGCCTTGTGGCCCCCCCAGCCCTGCTGGCTGGGACCACACAGGCCCTCTCCAGGTCTGTTCCCTGGGGCCCTCTCTCTCTCTCTAACACACAGTGCAGGCTAACTTATCCCTGCCTGATTAATCCAGCTGGCCTCACCTGGGGCCAGGGAAACCTGTGATGGATTAGGGTGTGTGGACTGGGAGACTCCCACTTCCAACCTGTCTTCCAGTCCAAGGAATCCAGCCCAAGCAACATTAAACAAAACCCAGCTCCAGCAACTATGCTTGCTGAAGCTATACCACTTCTGGATTTCAGTTCTCACCTGGCTAAACTGACAAACCAGGTGAGATACACACCCCACATTACTACACACATCACCACAATATATATAAGTACATCCATTGATCCTTGATTCTGGGGTGAAATTGTGGCCTGATACTACACCTTTTAGGGTGCTCACATTCTCATATATAAGTACATCCATTCATCCTTGCTTTAGGGTTGGAATTGCGGCATGACACTACTGCTCTTTTACCCTTACAGTTACTGTTACAGTACAGTATGTCTGAGAGGCAGGTGACAGCAAGAGTGAAGCAAAAAGATGTGACACTCAGTCACATGTGTAAAGACAGAACCCCTATATTCCAGAGTGCCAGACTTAGTATAACATATAGTAATCTTCACACAGATTAACCCCTTCCCGACCAGCGCCGTACATGCACATTTTTCCAATTTTTTTGTAAATTTGGTATTTTTTTATAAATAAAAATGAAATATTTTGCCACAAATTTACTACTATCGTGAAGCACAATATGTGACGAGAAAACAATCTCAGAATGGCCTGGATAGGTTAAAGCGTTCCAAAGTTGTTACCACATAAAGTGACACATGTCAGATTTGCAAAAAATGGCCTGGTCAGGAAGGTGAAAACAGGCCCGGGGTTGAAGGGGTTAAATAGTATAGTTATTTTGTAGGACATATATCAGTGCTATTATAAGTGCTATTATAATCACTCTCACCAGGAGCATTCAAGTAACACTTAGTTTGCATTAAAACACATAAAAGAAATTGCGGGTATAATACCTAAAATAAAAGAAATAATGGCAAGTATTACTCACTTCACAGGGGGGTGGGATGCAGGATAAAGCTCAAGACACCCGTGTCCCAGGAACCCCCCTAGCTAGAATTGCATGTAGAATGTTTGGTGATTGATGGCAGCCACACATTGGAGCTTCTTATCAATGACCTTTTATTAAATTCATGGTGACAGACCCTTCTAAGGGAACGGGCAGTGGCCAACTTTTTCTGGAGCTGGCAGAAGTAGCAGCAGAAGAAGGGGGGTGGTAGCATCAGTAGCAGTGACAGGCCAGAGTTGCCAGTGTCATCCAGCGGTCATGTTTTCACTAGAAACCCAACTGTCCTTGAATGGTTCACTCGGCCTTCTACCTCATCTCAAGTGACATCAGACACTCCCAGCCAGGAGTCGGTGGGTTCCTCTGACACCATGCTTAGTTAGCATGGCCCAAGAACGAGTTCTGTGCCCCATCTGTCCTGAACCTGCCTCTTTCATTTTCTGTTCCTTCTGCTCGGGAAGTATTGTATGCCGTCGGCTCTTCTGCGCTTTTCAGAAAGAATGAAGTTATTGAGGACAGTCAGCAGCTAAGCCAAGAGCCAAGATGCGGAGCCAATGCCAAGATGTGGAGGAGAGGTCCGCTGTTTCCTCCAGAAGGCAGGCAAGTAGCGACGATGAGAGTCGCGTAGGAGCAGGTGTTGCAAGCGGTCAGGCATGTGGCCCTGAGACTGTTGAGGGTGACATAAGTAACATGCAGACAGTAGTGGATGATGATGATGTAGGCGATCGCATGTGGGACCTGGGTGAAGAGTGGGCTTTATCATCATCAGGAGAAGAGGGTTGTAGCTTGCGCGTGAGGCAGCGGCTGAGTCAGCAGGGTGGTAGCGTGGCTTTGAGTCAGCAGATCTTTAATCTGGATATAAAGCAGTTCCTGTAATCTTCCACCCAACTGCAAGACATCCTGAAAATGGCTAGGAAACAGCTACTCTTACACTGCAAATTACGCTCTCCTTGAGCTGCAAAGGCAGAATAGTGTTCCCCAACATCGCTTGATATGCAACATTTCCACTCATTGGAACTCTACCCTCCATGTGTTGGACTGACTATATGAGCAGAGGAAGACCGTAAACAATTTCTTGATGATGCAGGCAGACAGAAGCACTCCCCTGTGTAACTTTGTAGTTAGCCAGTGGCAGCTCATGCATGACACCTGCTGTTTGCTCAGGCCCTTTGAGGAGACCACTCCTTCACATCCTGGAGCAGATGCTGATAAATCTGTCTGGCCAGTGGACAGGAGATATGGCGCCTACTTCTCACAGCCACCTGAGCCCTATGGGTGCTGAACTGGAGGAAGAGGACAGTCACGCACAAGCAATGTATACAGAAATGGGTGGTTTTTCTGCTCAAGTGACAGGAAAAGAGCAGGAGGAGCTAGAGGGCTATGAGGGAGACCAGGCAGATGACCCAGACATACCGTGGCAGTATACAGTGGAGATGGAAGCAGGGAGTCCCTCCGGGTCCCTTGTGAAAATGGCCAGTTGCATGCTAAGTTGCTTGTGTAGTCACAGCCATATTATCACCATTTGGCAGAGGGATGAATACTGGCTCTGCACCATGTTACTGCTCCAAAATAGGGGCCTACTATCAAAACATCCTATGTAGTCAGTTGGTCCCTGTCTATGTGCGTCATCGCTTATCCTCACGAAGGTGTGAGCAGGGGGGCCCTCTGCATTCACGTTCTACTGGCATGGCTGCTGGAGGGGGTGGGGGGGGCAGGAGCAGCACCAGCTCTATCAGCAGCAACTTATGCCTGGAGTCTCTAATGAACACTTTTCTTCACCTACTGAAGAAACCACCCACTAGCAGCAGCAAGACATGGAGCAGAACCTGAACCAGCATACTTGGACTGCACCCTGCCACCCCACATCCAAGATCTCCTGGACTACTGGGCAGCCAAACTCAATTTGTTGGACAAGCTTTCCTGCCTGGCCAGTAGTGTGGCATCAGAGTGGGTGTTTAGTGCGCCTGGGGGGCATAGTTACCTTTCCACCCAAAATGTGGAGAGACTGACCTTTGTGAAGATGAATCAGGCATGGATCAGCTAGGATTTCCACACACCAGTGCCTGATGCATCAGTTTAGATCATTCTGGGTGCCACACCCAAACTTTGTGAAAAGAGACCAGTTTCTTATGGTCTCTTCCTTCAGCCACTATTCTGATGCTTTCACCCGTTTGATGACACACACCTGCTGCCTCTGCTGTCATGTTCTCCTACTGCCACCCACCATCTTGTACTGTTACTGCCACTGTTTTTGCCCCTCACCCTCCCCACTCTGTGACTGGGTCACTATGTTGACTCCTCATGTGGTTGCCACCCTCATCACTCTGTGACTGGGTCACTGAGTTGACTCATCATGCATTTGCTGCCCTCACCACTCTGTGACTGGGCCACTGTGTTGACTCCTCATGCGTTTGCCACCCTGACCTCTCTGTGACTGGTCCAGTGTGTTGACTCTTCATGAGGTTGCCACCTCACCACTCTGTGACTGGGCCATTGTGTTGACTCCTCATGCGGTTTCCACCTTCCCACCCTGTGACTGACCAGTGGGTTGACTCCTCATGCGGTTGCCACCTCACCACTCTATGACGGGGCCGCTATTGTCCCTGTTTGGCTTTGTTGACATCACCATATTTTACCCTTCTTCTGATCTGTCAGAAGACAGAAAAATGAGAAACACAATGGATCCTGTCTTTGGAGCATCCTGTTTTTGGAGCCTGTATCACACGGTCCCTATTTTGCATCAGGATATGCTCATGATTTGGATACCTAAAGCAGGAGTGGGTACAAAACACTGTCATATCTGTTTTCGATCCACTCCTTTTTTTGGCCTTAGCAATACTGATGGATTACTGACCAAACGCTGACCAAGTGAAAGCGGATGCTCAAAGACAGCATCTGTTTTTTTTGGGGTTGTTCTTATGACGGTTATTCTTATGACGGATCAGAAAAAGGGCAAAATAAACAGTGATATCAACACAAACTTACTGCTGACACCCTCTCCACATTCTCTTGGGGGCACTACTTGTATCAGCGTGTAACAGAAAATGTTCCATAAAAAACTATGTGAAATCATCTAACAACGGTGTAAAAGGAGTGAGCTCTTTCACTCTATAGTAGAATATTGGGCCACTGCACAGTTCTTTATACCTGACAATTACATTGACCTATAAGGATAAGTTCACACTTGAGTTATTTGGTTTTAGCCCGGTAACTGACCAAATAAGTGAAGTTTGAAGTGATTCTAAGAGTGACGCCTGTCAACTGCCTGTCATACAGATGCAAAGTAACTGTTTCACTACCACAGCGGACTACCAATGCATGTTTCTGCAATGCACAGTGTTCTAAACCAATACACAGTCTCTCTGCAGCCGGGAAATAGCTGATTTTTAACGCACTTCATCACAAATTCGGATTAAATCGAATATTTTTGGAAAATTAGGGAACTGTCTGAATCAAATTTTTGAAAAATGTGCTCATCTCTATTTGTAATATATCTTGCTGAAGAAAAATGCCTCTTTCTTTTACTCTTTCCCCTTATACAGTATGTGCCTACACAGTACTGTTTTATTTCTGCTCAGAAACTCTGTACTCACTGAAAAGCCATAACAACTATGAGGCAAGAACCATATTGCATCCTTTAGTCTCACTGAGGGATCATATTGCGCAGAGCTATAGATGTACTATGTAAGGAAGTGAAATGACCCCCTCCAGAAAGGTTCCAGGACATAATTTCTGTAAGTTTGGACTGCTATTCTGTACCCAAGTTGCATTATTTTATGATTTAATGTGTCCTGCACAAGAAACTCCATATTTGCCTGGCTCATTTCACCTACATACACCTACTCAGATCTCTTATGGAGGAAATCTATTTCCATCTTTAGTGTGTACTTCTTATACCATGCAACATCAGGGCTCAATCTTTCCAGGGTAAAATCCTAGTTCCATACCTCCCAACTTTTGAAAACTGCAAAGAGGGACAATGTGTGCGGAACGCATCATGGCAGTTTTTTTCATACCAGGCCACACCTCTAACTCCGCCCAAAACATAATTACTGGAGCCCCTGCGGCAATTTTTTCTTGTGCTTCAATGTCCATATAAATATTAGCTCATAAATCATCAGATTATAGAAATTTTAAAGTCAGAATTGCACGAAATAATGAAGTTTTGGTCTAATATACAGGTAGAAACCATACAGACACTTCAGTAAGGAGCAATTTAGTAAATTTATTAATGTACATTTATGCATTAATTCCCCAGGTCAAAAAGAGGGACATTTAACGATCAAAGAGGGACAGAGGGACTTGGGTCAAAAAGAGGGACTGTACTTCCAAAAGAGGGACACTTGGGAAGTATGTAGTTCTAATACCATAAACATTCTACTACTACTATATTTGTGGGAAAGGGGAGACTACCTGGTAATTGTTATTGAGGCTCTGAGAACAGCAAGCTCACTGGGGACCCTCTGCTAGTTCATTAGAAACAGGCACAAAACTGTGGTCTTGAGTATAGAAGAACATGTTCGTATTTACTGAAGCTGAAAAACTGATTGTCAGAGATGGACACTACCAAGAAGAAACTGGTCGAGCTTGGCCAGATATACTGTTATTGCTAAAGTACACATATTTTTTCTGAATATTCACTTGAAATGAAAAGTACACATTAAGCTTATTTGCTCGACCCTTTAGACCCTTATTTGTATATGCTATAGGTCTTTAAAAAAAAAAAAAAAAGCATATTAATCACCTCTACTGATTTATTTTTCAGAAGCTAAAGGTTGAACCTTCACCCAGATTCTTAGGGACACACTTGATATGTGACAACATACCTCAATCTTTTTTTTATAAGAAAGTAAAGGTGAGTTAGTTTAGTCTCTGATCTTGTGTAATTCATTATATGTGTATATTTCTTTCAGTAACATATTGGACATATATCTGTTGCAAAAAATGGGGTAATCATTTAGCTTAACATGCTAAAAGTCAATGCAGTTTAGCAAAATCATGGTAAAAAAAGCACATTGCAGTGCTGCGTGCAGGAGCCTGAACAATGGTACGCAGAATAACGTGCAGCACCATACTCCATATGTATGAAATCGCTCTCACCAAGAAGCAAGCTCTGTATATATGGTATAAAATAGAGTGTAGAGACAAAACTGACCCAGGTTTCTCTGCTGGGACTAGGTAATAAAATCTAGCTGAAACCAACGGTAGTTGATCTTGGAACTAATCACTTGACCCTAGGTTCTATTTCATATTGGTTGATTTGAATGAACACAGTTTAACTAGACTCGGTCCTGATTGCGAAAAATATCACAATATAGTTTTAACTTGAAAATGCTGACTTTTTATTACCTTTCTCACACTAAAAAGCACTACATGCAAAAATATCACTAAAAGGAAGATGGACATTGATCCAAGCATTTGTTCGATGGATAAATATAGCAGGATTACAGGTTGGACTTGATGGACTTTTGTCTTTTTCCAACCTCATCAATTGTAACTATGTAAGTGGTCATTGAATTCAAAACATCTGTGGGACTGAGGGCCCTTTTACATGGGCTGATAGAGGGTGCAATCATTGGGAACAACCCATACTATCAGGGATCATCCGTATAAAGATTCCTGGAATGTCAGCAGTACACCCCAATTTACACAGGGCAATATGCTGCTGTGAAGCGAAGATGTTTGGTGCTAGATGAAAGATACAATCACCTGACAAACGAGTATTCACTGCACATTTTACACAGTCGATTACTGGGAAGGAACATTCATAGGAATGTTTGTTACCAATAATTTTCCTGTAAAAGGGCCCTAAAGTGCTAAACGGGTTGCCCGATTACAACACCCTCTCCCCTTCCACATAATCGGGAATAAGTGTTTGATCGGCAGAAGTCTGACTGCTCCCCACTTAGAGAGCTAAATGTGAATGCAGGTCCACCTCTTCATTCAACTCTCATTCAACTCATTCAGCTCAGTAATCTGACAGCACTGTAGAGCAGATTGGAATGGCAGTGCACATGCACCGCTCCATTCAAATGGGGGAACATGGACTTCCCATCTAGATAATTGGGTGCCCCGCTGCTCAGACTCTTGCTGATCAAACACCTATCCTGTTTAAATAATTTATCTGCTATAAATGTGTTATTTAGATGAAGAGGGCTTAATTGCTGTGTGAGCTTGGAAAAATACTATATATTTGTTTAGATGCACAGTATGGCTCTGATTAGTGTTATTACAATTACAGTAAAAGTAATCTTCTAGGAGGTCTTCTCAATGAAGAAACCAAAACTACAATCTGCATCAAAGGTGGTCGTCTTAAAGATGTGGTCTTTTGGAGAAGTTTGAATGTACATGGTTTAGTTTCTGCAATATGAGACCATCTTTACTGTCCTGGTGCAGGGGACTGGACTGTCTGTTACCCACATATCAATGGCTATGTACAACTAACACAAATTCTTACCTCAACATTATTTTAAAACTACTTTGTTTAACAGATGCTGGTGGTGTTTCGGAATCCAAAAGATACAGCAGTGTCACTTTTTCACTTCTACAATAGCAACCCAGCTCTTCCCGCTTACAATAGCTGGGATGAGTTTTTCCTGGACTTCATGGCTGGTAAAGGTATTGTTTTGCAATTTTTTTAAAATAATTTTGATTGTCGTTTGCCATTTTTACAATGAAATAGATGTTACCATGAGGCTATGAAGGTGATGTAATAGTGAACAAATAAGCAACAAAACAAGAACCATCAATGAAATATACAAAACATTGTATACTAGAAGAGAAATAAGATTAATGTAAAAAAAAGATTATTCCAACATGAAACAGTTCAAATGATGCTTCTGAAAGGTCTACCCTGAGTGGTAGACCCAGCCAACAGAGAAGAGAATGAAAAAGGAAGAAAAAAAAAATAAGCACTTGGTTAACCCATTTTGAGGGCTGGCAGTTGTGGAGGATCATATAGAGAGGATGGTCTCTAACACAGCTAATAGTCTGAGGATATGCCTGCAACTTTTATTTAGGAGGGCCCTTCCTGGATCTTTGCACCAATTGTAGCCAGTCGCTAATTAGATAAGGGAATAGACCTGAATCCAATGTCTGTTGATTTGAGGGCAGGTCCACTAAGTCTATAACATGTCCAAAGGATATTGGCACCTTGTGAAACTATTAGTTGAGTAGCCTGGTATTGCATGAGCTATTTTGGTAGAATCTTGAATTTTATGTAAAAAAGAATGTAACCATTGGAAGGAGAAAAAAAATGTAGACAATGTGTCATGATATACAGTATTAGAACTGATGATCTATAAGAATTGAAATATTGACTACGTAGTCATAATTTTCAACTGATCATTCACAAAACCTTGCAATATAAGATCCTTTTATTTCTAGATCCATAATATTCTCTTCACTTCTGATTTAGAGGTAATTGTAGAATATTTCTACATGCATGCCGATATTTTTTTATAAAAATAGGCAATGTCTTAAAGGGGCTTCCTCACTTCAGCAAATGGCATTTATCATGTAGAGAAAGTTATTACTAGGGTCTTACTAATGTATTGTGATTGTCCATATTGCCCCCTTTCCTGGCTTGATTCATTTTTGCATTACATTATGCACTGCTCATATCCAAGGGTTCCAAGGAAACGAGAAGTGTATAATGTGATGAAAAAGTGAATCAAACCAGCCAAGGGAGCAATATGGACAATCACAATACATTAGTAATTGGCTTGTATTAACTTTGTCTTACATGATAAATGCCTTTTGCTGAAGGGAGACAACCCATTTAATTTTTCACAAACACACGTAAACTCCAAGTTTCCACAATTTCTCAGTTCACAAATCTGGACATTTCTATTTAGCGAGTTCTCAACTCCAGACTAACTACTTCTTTTCAATCATTTTAGTTGTCTGGGGATCGTATTTTGACCATGCAGTTGCCTGGAACAAACATCTTGATGATGACACAATTTTGCTGACTACATTTGAAGATATGAAAGAAGTTAGTGAACTTTTACTCCAGAGTTTTAAAACCGCATTCCAGCTGCTGAGCCATTTCTCTTTGCTAGTTACGGGTCTGCCTTATATGATTTTTCCCATATTTCTATAATTCCTGGCATATTATTTGGTTTGTCCCATCTGCTGTATATCGCCTAATCCCTGTGCTCCTTACTTTGCCTGTTCCAGGTCCCCTTTTCTTGTTATAGTCCTTGTCCTAATTTTCTGTTCCTTTTGTACTTGTACTTGATGCTTGGCCCTGTGTTCTTGACTTGGATTGTGTGACCATGCTTCTTCTTACTAATTTTTACTATATTACTTCTTCTGTTGCTAGCCATTGTATGTCCTATCTTGACCTTGCCATTACCATACTGGTTCTCCATTGCCACAACGGTTTCTTTTTGGCATTTCAGCTTCTCCATTTCTAGCTAAGAAGATCATGAAATTTTTTTTGGAATGCTCAATAGCTGGCCAGGTGAATGAAGATATCAGATGAATGAACCAAATTTATTTACAGTACAAAATTGTTAAGGTCTATGAATATTAGATGTTTCCAATCAGAGTCATTGCAAAAGGTAGCAGGGGTGACAGACCTACCCAGGCCCTGGTGTTTCAGAGGGCCCAAAGTCCCCTATGACACATAAAAGATACCAGTATTGTTCAGCATCCGCAAATGAAGTATTTGAAAATGTTACCATTGGAACCTGAATTCTTCTTGATCTTATTTTAGAATTAAAGGGGATGTAGAGGATAAGAAAAACATGGCTGCATTCTGCCCGAGACAGAGCTTCATCTCCCAGTGGGTTGTGCATGATATTGTATTTCAACTACACTGAAGTAAATGGCATTGAGCTGCAATACCACACACAGCCTACGGTAAGCACAGGAGAGGCACTTTTTTGGAAGAAGAAAGCCATGCTTTCATAGTCCAGTACTGTCGTTTAACCATGCAGGATGATCTTTAGCTTTTTTTAATTATTGATAATACGACAGAGGAATAGTTTAACCAGTTTCACAATTGATTATTAGCTACCAGAAAATCAATAGAGAACAGAACACAACATTTCTAGCAGTAACCTGAATCAGATTTACTGCCTTCATAGGATCTGGAAGGATCCATTAAGAAGATATCTGAATTCTATGGAATTTCAGTTACTGAGGAACAACTGAAAAAAATTGCTGAACAAGGAACATTTAAGTCAATGAAGGAGAATTCTGGGAAAACTCACGGTGATTATGGAAACATGGTTTTTAGAAAAGGTAAGAATCCAACTGCTAGTTGAAATCTATAATATGACCTGAATTCATATTTGCAAGAATTGCTTCTCTGACATCAAATTAAAAGATGACCTTTGTCATTATATACACAACATTCAGAGCACGAATCTGTATGAATCTGAGAGAAAAACCTTCTTTAAAATTGGTGGTATATAGAGGTACAGTAGGACCCATAGAGTTATTAGGGAGGCATATAGTAGCTCTGTAAAACGTGGATGTTCCATGGAAGTATATTATACCTGGAAGAATATGCTTCTGTTTAAGAACAGAATCCCTAGCTACTGGAATAGCATATACAGTACTCATGAGTAACTTTTGTTGATCTTGCAATTCACATGTGAATTTGGTGAAATCCACTGTATTGTGAACTAGAGCAGTACATATTTGTCAACTTTTCCCCCAGGAGCCGGGAGGTGGCAGAGTGTGAAATGAAATGTGGTGGCAAATTTATATTTTTAAATGACACACCCCTTTTATCAAACCACAACCCCTGTTGAATTAGTCCATGCCCCTTTTTTTCTGCAGTGCTCCACCCCTCATTGCACATTTGGGAACTGGAACTGAGTCTTTTGATGTAGTTAGAGTTCATGAATGTGGCACGCAGGAAATTTGTCAGATTTTCTGGGAGCTTCCTGGACATTCTAGGTGAGTTGGCGAGTGTCCAAGTACCCTTTACTCAAATTACAGCTAAGCAACCCAAAGGCTATGATCACATTTTTCTGGCATATAAAAATCACAAACACCATTTGCCGAAAAGAAAGCATGGTGAGGGAAGGACATGGACAGCAGAACCAGCATCTTCTTACTTCAGTTCTATGGCGCAAAAGCAGAAATCTACACCGGTTGGGAGATGGCATACTGTAGATTTCAGATTAGGTGCACAGACCACCGGAGCTGAACCTAATTTATGATGAGGCATGAGCCTTGTCATAAATTAGGCGCATCCTTTGACAGCACCCGGAGATATCATAGACCAGCAAAAAATGCTGATCTATGATAATTCCCCCCATAGTGTTAGCTCAGCTATGGAATGTTGGGCCAGTATAGAGTGGACAAACTCCTCAAAAACCTACTGTGGAGACTTACTGTTGAAATTATTGGTGATCTACCTGTAGTAAATAATTCAGCTTTGGTATCAAGGGGTCCGGATGACTCCATTCTGTTACAGAGCTGTTAGAAGTCATCCAAAGCCATATTAACCTTGTTCTACTTATTACACACAGAAAGGTTTGTATTACTAACTTATCACAGGGTGTTCACATTTAATATCAATTTTGTACCAATATTTGCTGGAAGGAGCATTAATCAGAAGGAAAATGGTAAGTTCTATGTAAATGTCAGTGAAAATATGTTTTTATTGCCCCTTTGCTTAAACTGGGACAGTTCAAAGGTCTGCAAAAAGAATCCAGGATATAGATTAGTTCAAATGTCAGATACATTCCAGATGTATCTAACAGGAGCATATGTAGAAATCTGTGCCTACAGTATGTGTACAAATCTGGGTCTCACTCCCCGTTTTTAAAATTCATGTCCCCCTCTATTCCCATGGTTGAACTTGGTGGAATTATGTCTTTTTTCATTAACTATGTGCCTATGTAACTATGTATAAGTCCACAAGTTTCATGCAACTAAAGTAATTTTTGTTCAGACCCTAAATTTCACTGTCCATTTATTTTATTTTTTTCTAGGGGATGTTGGGGACTGGAAGAATTACTTCTCACAAGCTCAAAGCCAAGAAATGGATGTAAAATTTGAGGAATGTTTAGCAGGAACCAAAGTTGGAGAAAAGCTGAAGTATAATGTCCACTGTAAATGGTGAAATTGTAGTGTGCAGCAATAAATATTATGTCTGGATCATTTATACCGTCTTATTAATTTGCTTCTTGTTATATACTGTCATGTTTGTGCTGCCACTCTCAGCCACTAACATAAAGGGTATTTAACTGTGGGATACACCTTTACATGATTGGTGGAGTTCCAACCTCCAGGACCACCAGCTATGCATCAAATGAAAGAATGATGTCCATTTGGCATTTCTCCTGCACCACAGCCAGTGGAGGGACAAGTGATTTTAGTGCCCAAGGCAATGGCTTTAAAATGTGCACACACTCTTTATATTTAGTATAATAAAAGTTGATTCTAGTACTCTGTTCCTGCAGAGGAGCAGAATAGTAGAATTGTGTTTCCTGCATTGCCGGACACCACCAGGTACCCATTCTCTCTAATGGGTTTTGTCAGATTTCTGGCAATGCTGGCTTTCTGCCGAAAAAATATGGCTACATGCAAAAAAAATAAAAATAAAAATGCTGCCGGAAAAGAATACTGGAATGGGAATTCCGTACACAGATGTGAATAAAGCCTTACACTGATGACACCAAGGTGATAACGTGGACTGTGTATACATTTTATATTTTGACCTGGTTTATTATTGGTTAAACATATTTTGATTCCGTTGTAAGATGGGTGGATATACTGGCATGTTGCCCTTCTCCAAGGTGGCGGTTGTTCCCTCTGGTCATGTGAGCAGAGATGTTCTGACTTTTTTCCTTGTGGGATAAGCACAATTAAGTGCTATGTTGAAAGTATGGGCGTTACCAATCGTTCGAACAAGTGACCTGTGATCGCAAGTGATCTGCAGTCACGTGATCGCATTCTGACTAAGATCACGTTTGGTATTGCGAGATTACGCCGCCATATTGGAAGTTCTGGTTACTAGCTACAGTGTATTTAAAGAAGGAGAGAGGGTGTTAATGACACGCCCCCAAGAAGAAGCGAGGCGAAATGTACGCCGGGGTTCACTGACTCTTCTGGACTCTGGGTTTGTATTGTATCTGGTTTGTTGCTTGCTGTGTATTATTCTGATACTTTTATCCTGTATACTGTTTAGTGCTTTACCACCTGCTGCATGGTTACCTTGCTTAATGTTTATGATTTGTGTCTTACTTTTGATGCAATGGAGTTGTGCCCTCCAACTGCTTGGAATTATTTGGAGCATATAGATTCTTTACAACATAGTTTGATTTCCAAGGACATTATCCTATTGCCCCATATTTTAATATTGGATATAGGGGCAGGTACATTTTCACACCCCAGGCCCAGTTGAGTCTTCATCTCTCGCAGCATGTAACTGCTTTTTAACACACATCATGAAATAAAGAATGTATTTGTGCTTTTTGTGTGGTGTCTGTTGTTTGGTGAGAATTGTTTGGTCACCACACATTACTATTTGTAGCTTGTTTCGGTTATCAACAAGCCAAAAGAATTAAACAAATATTTTGAAAAACACTCTCACCCTGCATTAACTCCAGAAACTATCCGCAAACCTGCCTATAATCTGTGCATACACTCTGAACGGCTGCATATGCTTCAGGACAACCAGAAAAAAACTTAAAAAAACAACAACATGAAAATTATTTTCTACAACCACTGTCATACAGTATATTTCCAAGAAAAAAAAATCCCATATGGAAAATTGGCCACCCTGAAAAAGCCCACATGGAAAGATGCCGACACGTTAAAATGGTCACACACACACACAGGACTTTGTTGCTTTTACTCCTATCATGATGTAGTGGCAGTGGTGGTTTGGCCATAGATCCTATAGGTAAATATCCCAGTTGGCCGATGCCCCAGCGGGCCATACAGCATTCCACTCTGTCGCTGACCGGGTACATAATGAGCTCTCAACAGTAATTAATACTTTGAGAATCAGATACCCATGTACCCAGCCAGTGACCACACATGTCCTTCTTAATTCAGCTGCTATGGCCGGCAACTCACCTCCTAAGCCCCCTGCTCCATAGACAACTGGAGGAGGAGGACAGAAGATGGTAGCTATTGATGGCAACCACAGTGCGCCAGCTTTTGGGGCAGTATATTGTGCTACGCTGTGTTATTTGGTTCGGCTTGGATGGTATTTTGTACTATGGTATTGTTGACCGTGCCTACTTGTGTTGCCCTGCCTTGTGGTAACTTGGACTTGCCTACAAAATGGGGCCACTTTTAGTTCTTTTTTTCCAGGGCCACTTTGTTCCCAATCCGCCCCTGGGTAGTGGTGTGACTAATAGGTCCTTGCTGCTCAGCACTGCACAGATTTACTGAGCTCAGTGTTCAAATCCTTGTTTATATGCACACAAGACAGAGTTTACAGAAGTCTGTGTATACGATCTGACTGTTCAGTTAGGCTTCATTCACATCATTGTTCAGTCTTTCCGTTCTCCTGCTCCGTTTAGAGCCCATAGAGTTCTTAGGGAGGCATATAATGGCTCTGTAAAATTTGACTGCTCCATAGAAACATATACCTTGAAGAATAGCCTTCTATTAGAATCGCTAGTTGCTGTAATAGCATGTACTCCTGAGTAACCCTTGTTGATATTAAGAATGAGATGGGTATTTGATGCATAATTGTCAACTTTTGCCCTACATGAATCTGGAATTGGGGTAAGTGCCTCAAATAAAGGGTAGCTTTGATTGCTTTTTTTGCAATGATATGTCCCTTTCATCAGACAACAACCCCTGTTGAGATAGACTATGCACCTTTCTGTGTAGTGCTCCATCCCTCATTACACATTTGGGAACTGAGACTGAGTGTTATGATGCAGTATCCCAGCATCACTTGCAGTTACAGTTCATGGAGGGCTGCTTTCTGGGAGGAAGCAGCTCTCCATGTGGCACTTGGAAGATTTGCCAGCTTTTTTGGAGCTTCCTGGACATTTCAGTTGAGTTATCAATTATGGTGTAGCCAAGTACCCTCTACTAAAATTGTTCTCTGCCCATGCCACTTTCCGGAAAAGAGGGTGTGGTGAGCTTGGTCAGAAGCCCCAATATGTTTATCTTCTTTTATGACTGAAATATATGCCAGCTAGGGGCTGGAGTAGATTTCCGTATAGAAACACACTACTGAAGATGCCTCGGGCCAGGAAAGGGAGGAGAAATTAGCTTCATACCGGAAAAGCTATGTACTAACCTGGCAACAGCTTTCACCCAGCCCCAGCCTGCTGCCAGTGCCTCTGAAAGGGAGGCCCTGCAGAGTAACCCACCTCCTGCCACATCCAGCAGCAGCCAGTTAAGCCTCATGAGTATGATGGGCAAAAAATTTTCAGCCTCCAAACAGCCGCAGCCAAGTGAGCAGGCCCAGTCCACCCGCCTCAACGAGCAGGTTCAGGCTTACCTGCAGTCTGGCTCGCAAAGCCTCTTCTCAGACCCCCTGGACTTCTGGGCAGCCAGAAAACAACAGTGGCCGGAACTTGCCCACTGTGCACTAGGGCTTCTTTCCTGCCCAGCCTCAAGTGTCAGGTCAGAAAGGGTTTTTAGCGCCGCTGGTGGGTGGTGACACCCAAACGGACCAACCTGTCACTTGGCAGTGTCCAAAAAAACACCTTTATAAAAATGAATCAAGGCTGTATTACCTCCGATTTTCACACTCCTCTTGCTGAGGCAGATGACTAGATCAGGCCTGGTAGGCCGAAATAGTCCGAGTGTCTTGCCACTGTTGCTGTCAGCCGGCCCATAAAGTTGCATGCCAAACGTTTTGTGTCATGGGATGAGCGAACCCGAACTCCCCAAACCAAAAAACCCAAAATGTTATTAAAATCCAAAAACTGTTGTCTACCTCCGCCTCCATTTTCAACATTAGCACTTAGCAGGCTAGCAGCTGTTGTTATACTCCACCTTTCTTAGTTCTGTTTACTATTCTTACATTTGTTTTGGAGCCTTTCCTCTCCCCCCCCAAAAAAAAATATATATAAAAAAATAAATAAAAGTAAAAATGGTATTAACCCTTTCGCGCCCGGAGGTTTTTTCGGTTATGCATTTTCGTTTTGCGCTCCCTGCCTTCAAACAGCCATAACTCTTTTATTTTTCTGTTCACATAGCTGTATGAGGGCTTGTTTTTTGCGGGACAAGTTGTACTTTCCAACGCCACCATTTAATATTGCATACGGTGTAGTGGGAAGCGGGAAAAAAATTCCAAACCGGGTGAAATTGCAAAGAAAACGCTATTCCGCTACAGTTCTACGGGTTTCTTATTTACAGCGTTCGATGTGCATTAAAACTGATC